>CM076850.1:132169211-132200953 GCA_039519185.1 Astragalus membranaceus
CTAGACCTAAATCTAAACCCAAATACCTGGAAGATTACCATTGCAATCTGTCTAGCTCTACTAATAATGTTTCAGGTATCTCCAACTCTCCTCTTTATCCTTTATCCTCTGTTTTATCTTACAAAAATTGTTCTTCATCTTATCAAAATTTCTGTTCCACTGTCACTGTGCATTCTGAACCCACCACCTTTCACCAAGCCTCTAAACATGAGTGCTGGCAGAAAGCTATGCAGGATGAGCTTAAGGCTCTTGAATTGAACAACACTTGGTCCCTTGTTGATTTGCCAAGTGGCAAGACACCCATTGGTTGCAAATGGGTATATAAAATTAAGTACAATGCTGATGGAACCATTGAGAGGTACAAGGCTCGCCTCGTTGCTAAAGGTTACACTCAAATGGAGGGTGTAGATTACTTTGACACTTTTAGTCCGGTTGCCAAACTCACTACTGTGAGGATTTTACTTGCTTTGGCTGCTATTAATGGTTGGTTCTTGGAACAACTGGATGTAAATAATGCCTTTTTACATGGTGATCTTCATGAAGAGGTGTATATGTCTCTTCCACAAGGATTTTCTGCTGCTGCCACTCATTTATCTACCCCTGTTTGTAGACTACACAAGTCCCTCTATGGCCTTAAACAAGCAAGTCGGCAGTGGAATCAAAAACTTACTGCCACACTGATTTCCATTGGCTTTGTTCAGTCACAAGCTGACCATTCCTTGTTTACCAAGACCTCTGATCTTTTGATTACTGTTTTGCTTGTATATGTTGATGATGTTGTACTTGCAGGGAACTCAATGGATGACATTAAATCTGTCAAACAGCTACTGCACAACAAATTTAGGATCAAAGATCTTGGTCCTCTTAGATTCTTTCTTGGTTTGGAGGTTGCTAGGTCCAATCAAGGCATCATTCTTAATCAACGAAAGTACACTCTTGATCTTCTTCAAGATAGTGGTTCCCTAGCCACTAAGCCTGTCTCTACTCCAAGTGATCCTTCTGTCAAGCTCAATTGTGAGGACTCTCCTGCCTATCCTGATGAATCTTCATACCGTAGGCTCATTGGACGTCTTTTGTATCTCACAACCACTCGGCCAGACATTTCTCATGCTGTCCAGCAACTCAGCCAGTTTGTTGCTCACCCTCTGCAATCCCATTACAAGGCTGCCACTCGTGTTCTACGCTACCTCAAGGCTGCTCCGGCAAAAGGGTTGTTTTTCTCTGCTTCAAACACTGCTAAACTGACTGGCTTTGCAGATTCTGATTGGGCATGCTGCCCCGATACCCGTAAGTCCATCACTGGATACTGTGTCTTCCTTGGCAGCTCCCTTGTATCGTGGAAGTCCAAAAAGCAACAAACGGTTTCTCGTTCTTCTTCGGAGGCTGAGTACCGTGCCTTGGCTACTCTCTCATGTGAAATCCAATGGCTTCACTATCTCTTGGCTGATCTTCAATGCAAACCTGCTACTGCCACTGCTGTTTTCTGTGACAATAAATCAGCAATATATCTTGCTCATAATCCCTCATTTCATGAACGGACTAAGCATATTGAGATCGATTGTCACGTTGTTCGTGAGAAGATTCAACAAGGCACCATTCATCTCCTTCCGGTTCCATCTTCCTCTCAATTGGCAGACGTATTTACCAAACCTCTACATGCTCCAGCTTTCACTGATTTGATTACCAAGTTGGGCCTATGTGACATCCATAGTCCAACTTGAGGGGGGATATTAGGAGTATATTTATATTTGACTATAGTTAACTTGGCTAGTTAGTATTAACTTGTATAGTTAGTTAGTATATAAAATTCTGTTAGAATAGCTATTGTATATAAGCTCAGATCTAACTAACTCTGTGTAGATTCATTCATTCATTCAATACAAAGATGCATTTCATTTCAGTTATATAAGCTCAGATCTACAAAGATACAAAGAATCAATAATAAATATTTATCCCGTGTTTTTTTATATATCAGTAACAATTATTTGTCCTTTTTTAGGTATTAGTGACAAATATTTGTCGCGTGTGTTTTAAATATTAATCAGTTTAAATAGTCATTTAGCCTTCTTGTTTTTTTAGATAGTAGTTTTCAAAAACTATAATTATCAATGGCAAATATTAATCCCGTGTTTTTTTATATATCACTGCAGTTATCCCCGTGTTTTTTATATATACGTGCAGTTATCTGTTAGTTTTAATTGATTATTTTAGTTGATAGTAGTTTATAGTAGATAGTAAATTTGTTAGATAGTAGATTATCAATAAGAAATAATTGTTTTAAATATTAATTAGTAATTTAAATAGTCATTAAGCCTACTTATTTTTTAGATATAGTAGGTTTGTAGTAGTAGGTTTCAAAATTTTTAATTATCAATGACAAATATTAATCTCGTGTTTTTTATATATCAGTGCAGTTATCTCGTAGTTTCAATTAATTATTTTAGTTGATTAATAGATTATAGTAAATAGTAAAAGAGAGATAGTAGATTATCAATAAGAAATATTTATTTTAAATATTAATCAGTAGTTTAAATAGTCATTAAATATTATTGTTTTTTAGATAGTAGGTTTATAGTAGTCTTCCAAAAATTTAATTATCAATGACAAATATTAATCCTTAGTCTTTTTATATATTTGTGTAGTTATCCCGTGTGTTTTTATATGTCATTGTAGTTATCTCATAGTTTCAGTTGATTATTTGAGTTGATTAGTAGATTATTACAGTTATCCCGTATTTTTATATTAGATTATTTGAGTTGATTAGTAGATTATAGTAGATTATAGTAGATTATTGCAAGTATAACGTGTTTTTTTAGATAGTAGTTTTCCAAAATTATAATTATCAATGGTAAATATTAATTATAAATTGTCAAAAAAAATTATAAATATCAATGGTAAATATTAATCCCGTGTTTTTTTATATATCACTGCAGTTATCCCGTGTTTTTTATTTATCAGTGCAGTTATCTCGTAGTTTCAATTGATTATTTTAGTTGATTAGTAGATTATAGTAGATAATAAAAGTTAGATATTAGATTATCAATAAGAGATATTTGTTTTAAATATTAATTACTAATTTAAATAATCATTAAGTCTTTTTGTTTTTTAGATAGTAGGTTTATAGTAGTAGTCTTCAAAATTTTTAATTAAAGTAGTGTTTGTATAAATTTAGAAATTTAGTTAAAAAAATTAAAGTGAAGTGATAAGAGAAAGAGAATAATTATTTATGGGAAAAGTAAAGTAAAAAGAAAAAAAGGAAGAAAGAGAGTGTAAAAGAAAAGTGAAAATGAGGAAAGAGAGTGTAAGAAGAAAGAGAAAAAATGAAGAAAAGGAGTGTAAGAGAAAAGTGAAAAGTAAGAAAGAGAGTGTAAGAATAAAGAGAAAAAAAAAAGAAAAAAATAGAGTGTAATGACATTTTTACCCTCAAAAATTTGAGGTGTCTTTTAGATAGAATGAGGGGTATTGGTAAAATCATATGTGGTGAATTTGTATAAATCTATAGTAGATCTATAGTAGATATAGTAGATTTAGAAATTTAGTTAAAAGAATTAAAGTGAAGTGATAAGAGAAAGTGAATAATTATTTATGGAAAAAGTAAAGTAAAAAGAAAAAAGGAAGAAAGAGAGTGTAAAAGAAAAGTGAAATTGAGGAAAGAGAGTGTAAGAAGAAAGAGAAAAAAGGAAGAAATGGAGTGTAAGAGAAAAGTGAAAAGTAACAAAGAGAGTGTAAGAATAAAGAGAAAAAAAAGAGAAAAAATAGAGAAAAAATAGAGTGTAATGACATTTTTACCCTCAAAAATTTGAGGTGTCTTTTAGATTGAATGGGGGTATTGGTAAAATCATATGTGGTGAATTTGTATAAATCTATAGTAGATAAAAGTTAGATATTAAATTATCAATAAGAGATATTTGTTTTAAATATTAATTACTAATTTAAATAATCATTAAGTCTTTTTGTTTTTTAGATAGTAGGTTTATAGTAGTAGTCTTCAAAATTTTTAATTAAAGTAGTGTTTGTATAAATTTAGAAATTTAGTTAAAAGAATTAAAGTGAAGTGATAAGAGAAATAGAATAATTATTTATGGGAAAAGTAAAGTAAAAAGAAAAAAAGGAAGAAAGAGAGTGTAAAAGAAAAGTGAAAATGAGGAAAGAGAGTGTAAGAATAAAGAGAAAAAAGGAAGAAATGAAGTGTAAGAGAAAAGTGAAAAGTAAGAAAGAGCGTGTAAGTATAAAGAGGAAAAAAAGAAAAAATAGAGTGTAATGACATTTTTACCCTCAAAAATTTGAGGTGTCTTTTAGATAGAATGGGAGTATTGGTAAAATCATATATGGTGAATTTGTATAAATCTATAGTAGATCAATAAGAAATGATATTAAGTGTAACTTTCAAGAAAAATAAAATAAAAGTCAAATATTTTGATGGTGTATTAATTTCTGACGGTTTGACGTTATAAAATATATGGACATTGTCGTTGTATACTAATTAAATTCATAACTTACTTATGAATAAATGACATGACAATTTATAAATTAGTTGATACCGGAAAACAATTATACACTAGCTAACGGTGCATGTAAATAATTGTCAAAAACGATGCATGTAAATAAAATCATTTTTTTCATATCAATATCATATCATCAATTGCGATGTCGAGGAAAAATTGCGAGGTTGTATTTTTAAAGAGATGAGATCTTTATAGTTGAAGAACCTCTTACTCATGT
Organism: Astragalus membranaceus; assembly: GCA_039519185.1. NCBI lineage: Eukaryota > Viridiplantae > Streptophyta > Magnoliopsida > Fabales > Fabaceae > Astragalus > Astragalus membranaceus. The sequence continues at coordinate 132,173,934 of CM076850.1, forward strand.
AAATCATAATTTTATTGAGTTTTTTTTTCTACTTAGATTAATTGATAAATAAATACTACACACTACCACTACTACTCACACTCGGATTCGAACCTGAGATCCGACGTAGTCATGTCACTGAAATTGTCAAGACAACCAACTGTGGAAACTTTTATTTAGTTTATGAATAAAATATACTAGTATGTATTGAGTTTATGAATAAAAAATTTCATTTAGTACATCACTAAATATAAATCCAGGGGTAGTATGACATCGGCGCTGATGTCATACTCCCGCCAAATTTTCCCCCTCCTTCTATTTTTGGCGCCATTTCCCCTCTCCCTCTTTTTTTTTGCGCCATTTCCCCTCCCATTTTTTTTTGTTTTATTCCCCAAAAAAATCATTCCCTTATTTTTTGTTTTATTTCTTTCCCCAAAACTCCCTCCTTCTCTTTTCCCCCCTTTTAATCACTCTTTTTTTTCCATCGTATTTTTTTTAATGTAGAGTAATTTCTGATGCAACAAAAAATGTAATTGTTCAAATATGTGAAAATTTGTTTCTCTATAATCTATATTTTTATGTTTTAAGGGTATTTTATTGTTCAGTAAAAATTTTAGCTTTTCAAATAGCCGAAATCTATACCTTCATAATTAGGTTAATACATTCTTCTCTCTTTTTCCCATTTTTATCCCTCTTTTTTTTCCTTCATATTTTTTTTAATATAGAGTAATTTATGATACAACAAAATGTTCCTCCATAATCCATATTTTTATGTTTTAAGGGTATTTTATGGTTCGGTAAAAATTTTAGTTTTTCAGATAGCCGAAGTCTATTTCTTCATAATTAGATTAATAAAACCAAAAATTAATTTTGTTACAAATTACGTAAAATGTGACGTTAGACAGTGTGTTTTGGGATACTTTAAGGTCCAACAAAATTTGTAATTCTTCAAATATTCGAATGTTGTTCCTCCATTACCAATTTTGTGAAAAGAAATAATTTTGTAACAAAATATATAAAGTGTGATGAAATGCTTGTGTCTTATAATCCATCATTTGACATATTAAAATCTTTTGCGGATGGTCTAACCCCTTATAGCCCAATTATTATGTAGGGTAAAATATGTTTTTAGTCCCTACAAAATTGGGCATTTCTAAGTTCAGTCCTTACATTATCGAAATAGGTGTTTTGGTCCCCATCTTATTTTACGGTTTTCATTATTAGTCTCTCACGTTAATTATTGCTGGTTGGGCTGACAAAAATTATGACTAGACACGCCACATGGACATTTTAATTGATGTGGCGTCCACGTGGCATGCTGACTCATATATTTTATTACTTATATTTATTTTAGTTTAAATAAATTAATTTTTAAATTAAAAATTACAAAACTAAAAAACCCCAAAAAATCATCTTTCTCCTCTCTCGCTCTCCCTCCCCCATATCTTCAATCTACAATCCCGCTCCACCATTTTCATCTTTAATTTCTGCAATCGTTCTCTATTTTTCGATTTGGATTGTGTCTCTAATTTCATTTCTGAATCGTTTCTGATTTTGTTCTTATCTTCGTTTCTGATTTCCTTTCTTTTTTTGATTTCGATTTCGTTTCTTTTCTGATTTCGTTTTGATTTTGTTTCTGATTTCGTTCCTTTTGCTTTCATCCTTTTGAATCTTTTAAACATAACTTTTAGTTGTTAAAATTTGACTATCCTTTTGAATCTTTTAAACATAACTTTTAGTTGTTAAAATTTGACTTCAATTACTATTAATCTAATTTTGGTCCTATAATACTTCCGTAGACCCTAAAGCTTTGGCCCCGTGCATCGCACGGGTCACGGCACTAGTTCCTATTATCAGCATTGTTGTACCATTTGAAATGTCTATGTTATCCATGGCAAAAACCAAGGTAATCAAAACCGGACCGGACATTGAATCGGAAGAGGTGGCGGTTCAGGGGTTCTTGGGTTCAACCGGAATTAATTAAATATATTATTTAATATTTTTATTACAATATATAGGATAAAAAACCATAATACCCAAAATTTCACACCACAAACAATTAAATTATGCTTAACTTAAGCTCAACAATATAATATCCAAGTCATTAGTTAAAGTTACACATAAAATTGGTAGGTATAAAAAAACTCAAAGTTTGACATGTTTAAAATATATATATTTTAATGCATTATTTAGAAAGAATCTAATGTCGCTTTATTTAGAAAAGATCACATCATGTAAGAAAATTGCAAACAATGAAGCTGATGTTGTTGAAAGGTGAATATCTAGTCCCACATCGGATGGCAAATAAGAAGAATGAGCTGTGTTTCTCTATAAATAGAGCTAGAGTGTGCACAGCAAAATATAAGTGAGATTCTTGGCTTTCATAATATATAAAATATATAAATAGAGCCCTGACACTCATTTTGTTTTACAAAAAATAGTTTAAATTTTTTTATTTCAGTTAAAAAAAATAAAAAAAGCCATTTCTCAGAACCGGTTTTAACCGCCGAACCGCCGGTTCTGGCCGGTTTTGCCGGTTCTTGAGCGGTTTTCCGGTTTTTCACCCGATTCTTTGGCCATCCGGTTCTGGGGTCTAACTGGACCGGACAGGGGTCCGGTTCCCGGTTCAACCGGTCGAACCGGCCGGTCCGGTCCGGTTTTGATTTCCTTGGCAAAAACCATCCAAAAGATTGTTCCTTTTCAAATTTGACAAAAACTGCACATAGCGCAAAATAGAGTAAAATATGTTTTGCTAGTTTCAATCATTGGTTGTCCTGCTACTACAATATCAATATATATGTTTTATGCATTATACTTTTTGGTTGAGTTGTGTGTGAATTATTGAAAGTCTGAAAAGTTTCAACTTTTTAGATATAATTGATAGCGGACTACCCATGTAATCGACAACATAGAAAACACAGTATGGGACAAATTAACTATCCAACAATGACTGCACTAAAAGTGTGCTCACTAGTAAAAAGATATGCAACTTATAAAGAGATGATTGCCAATTAGCTTCACCATCTAGATCATTCAATAAAATCAATGAGCTAAATCACATCAAAATAGCACCTCAACTTGTAAAATAAACAGTTTGAAATAGTAACTCACCATATGAACTAAGTTCAAAAGATGCAACAAATCAGATGGAAATGCTTAACCCTGGGAGATCACAGTCAAAGTAGATGATTAGTCATGTGAGAAAAGGAGTATCAAAGTTGCAACATGGATACTCAAATGAAGTGTCCATAAATATATATCCATATGAATGTGTTCTCTGTGATGATTGATGAGCTGTCCACACAGAAAGGGTCCACTTGAAACATTTGCTGCTTTGAATAAAGAAAGAAGCTAGTTAATGGATGGTTTAACTTTTACTGTCCAAACTACTTCTATTTCCTACATCTGTTTCCTAGTTAATGGCTATGGAAAACATTTATTCTTATAAGAATAACATTAGATCCACATAGAGAAAATGGGACAGAAAAAGCGTAAACATGTAATTATGTGTCTAAATCATATCAGTTTGTATCATTTAGAAGATATAAAAACATGAGGAAGAGAATAATTGAAAACCGTTTGTGTCCTAATGAGTACATTATTAATTCAAATCCAAGAAAAAAAGAATAATTGAAAAAGCAAATTAACTTTGTATAGTAATGAGTACATTACTGACTAAAATTCAAGAAGGAAGGAATAACTGAAAAAGCAACTGCCACATAGCTAAGATGATGAGTTAAAAAATGATTGGATTAATGATATAAACCCACTACATAATTGTATCATTAGTACAATCTCCCGTGCATATCAAAGCATCAAAGTGCAGCGAAAGAAACTTAAGGACTTTTGGTTCTCTCGCAAAGAGTATATAAATCTAATAGCAAAAGGAAATTAAATCTGCAAAATTTAGTTATTGCGTTACCTCAGTGTCCATATTTGTGTTCATTCTATGAAGATCTTTATTGACTACTGTTGAAGTTTTCTACAAAATCTATACAAAACGAATAAGTATTCAGCCATGATCGAAGAATTCCTAAACCATAAATACCCAAAAAACAGAAAAGGAAATATAATCTTCACATTTGAGTGTATGCATCACAAAACAAATTAGTCGGTGATCATTGAAGTCTTCATCTTTGGCCTTCGGAATCAGATCCTCCCACATGTACAAAAAACACAAATTTCAAACAACAACCCAGATCTGATATCATCATCCAAATGCAAAAATAAAATAAAATATAAAGATTAGTTTCTCAATAACTCTCAAATTTACACTCAGCTAAAGCAAGCCTAAAGGGCAACAAACAAATAAATGCAAATAGATAAAGGCTTCTACAACTGCTGAGAATCATTGTTGAAATTCTAAGCAACCAGTCAAAGGATAGTTATCACCGTTTATCATAAATAAAAGAGGTAATCAGAATACAAAGTCCCATGATTACCCAAAAGATTCAAAAAATTAGGCAAAAAATGCAAAGTCTCGTGAAAAATAATAGCTATTATGAAAATCAAAACATCCAAGTAGGATTAATCAAAGATTCAGAAAAGAGTTTTACCATCAAACTTTGAATACACAAAAAGAAAAAAATCAATAGAAAATATAAATAAAAAAATGAATCAATCAGCTACCTTTAGAATCAATCCTCCATGTCTCATCATCTCCCACTACAACAAAATCTTGAAAAAAGAACGCACCTTTTTGAAGCGCCTCTTACTGAGCGCTTCCAAACTAGAACACGGAACGACATTCAGGGGGGCTTTACACACGAGCGCTCCCAATTCTAGAACACTGAGCCACCATCAGGGGTGCTTCCCACACGAGCGCCCCCAATTCTAGAACACGGAGCCACCATCAGAGGCGCTTCCCACACGAGTGCCTCAAATTCCTAGTTTTCTTTTAATTCTTTTTTCTCCCATTGCAGACAGTACTCCCTCTTTCCCTCTTTCCCTCTCTCACGTCCACCTTCCACACTCACACATTCCTCAACATTCTGATTTCTCACTCTCTCCACCATCTCTACTTCCACACTCACACATTTCACAACGTTCTCACTCTCACTCTCACTGAACGTTCTCACTCTCGCGAACCCAGAATCCAGAAACCCTCTCACCCTCTCAACGTTCTCTCAACCGAATCCCTAAATTTCTACCATTTTCAGTTTGAACGAGTTCGCGAACAAGTAACGATTCTGAGAAACAACTCTGGAAATGGATTCCGTTAAACAAGCGAGGCTCATTTCGTTTTGTTTGTTGTGAGCATTGAGCAAACAAGATTTCGGTACGAATCAGGTTTGTGAACATTACCACTGTGTTAGGGATTTCGTTTTCTTTTTTGTGTTAAATTTTGTATTTTCATATAACCACATTGAGATTCTGAATAGGTTAGGGCAAGAACAATTTTTGGGTAATAAGTAGCTGATAGTTTACTGAAATGGTATCATGTTGAAATTTCAGAGCTGTTTAATTTGCACTATTACAAATTTCATAACAGCTAAGTTTAGATTTTAGATTGTATAGGAGTGCAAAATTATACTATGTATTTAGCCTAATTGTCCTAACAACTCTACGCTTTTTAAAGTCGTTGGTTTGAGAATTAGTAGTAGTTTTGTTATGATTATTCAGATTACACGTGAATGAATTAGTCTTATGGATACAAGGATAGGCATGAGTGAATTAGTCTTGTGTATAAGTAGTAGTACTTCAGTTCAAATAAATTCTCTGTTTTCACTTAAGAGTCAAAGGGTTAAGTTACAAATAAATTCTCTGTTTTCACTTAAGAGTCGAAGGGTTAAGTTACACTGTTTTGATTCTATCTGGTTTATGTTTCTGAATACAATTTGTGGGAATCAAAATTGAATATCTATGCGGATTGTTTGTTACAATGTGTGGTGAATGAAACTAGCAAAGTAAAATTGAATATGCCTAAATCGAATATGCAAATTGTTTGTTAGGTTTTGCGAGTTTGTTTTGCCAGAGCTTCGCGTTCATTGTTCGAGTTCATCTTGGTTCGAGAGTTCGTTGTAATTTGAGTTCGCATCTGGTTGGAGAGTTCGTTCGAGTTCATTGTTGCTTCCACTTGTTCAGGTAATTTAAGTTTTCTTATCAGGAATTTATAATAAATTTTGGTCTAATATGGATAGAAAGTGAATGTCTGCCAATCGTCTGTCGAAAGAATATGCCGATGGAGTCGAATATTTTGTGAACTTTGATGTTCGACGTTTAGGAACTTCTAGTAAGTTCAAGTGTCCTTGTTTAAGTTGTTGTTACGCCAATCGAGTTACTGCAGTTGAGTTGGAAAGACATTTAAAGGCCAACGGAATCGATCAAAGTTATATTTGTTGGACAATGCACGGTGAGGAAAGAGGTGAACCTTCAAATATGTATAATAGTACTCAGAGATGTGATCCAGTTGATTATCCTGAAACACATACATTTGATGGCGACCAATTTGAAGAGATGGCAAAGGCGGTTGAAGACGATCTTAATGATTGTCCTCAAATTTTTGAGAAGTTGATAACCGACGCGGAGACCCCGTTGTATGCGGGCTGTAACACCCTAATATTTCTATCAAGTAGAAATGCTAAGATGCACGAAATGGCGTACATCAGAGTAATATTTCCTGTTTAGATATTGAACACAACTAAAAATTTTCTCGATGATTAACATCAACAGTCTTACATTCCATAACTCAATTAAAAACCGTATAGGATCCATGTCTGACAATAACCTTATAACCTAGTGTTCAATACCATCACAAGAAAAAGCGGAAACGATTACATAACTTAAATAAATGCAAGTCATACTATCGAGCTACAAAGACAACAAGGGAATTCAATATCAAAGATAAAAGAACCAAGTCTTCTAACTTCTCCTCTAGCACGTCACCTACTCGTGCCTCGTCGCTTTCTTCTTTCCCTGTTTCTCTGTAAAACAACAACATATAATGGGTGACATAAACATTATCTCAGTGAGTCCTACCGTAACCTCTCACAATAACTCTCGGTCCTTTTATTTCTTTTTCTTTAATCGTAGTCCATAAAGGGCCCACGTGCATATGTCTTTTCCTTTCATGCTATAGTACATCTCCGGAAAAAGCTCTGCTTTTGCCTTCGAACCTCTCCACTAGCTTACACTAGCTTCAAACCTCTGAGGTCTAGGTTCTGAGGCTCATTGTTGGACTATAGGATAACCTTAGAGGGGGGTGAATAAGGTTATATGCTAATAATGAATTCTTTTCGATTTTTAGACAATGCCAGTTTAAATTAAATGCGGAAAATAGAATTTAAACTATATGCACTATCCTAAGCACACTATAGGTATGACGGATCTAGATACGGTGATATATTAAGCTAACTATGCTATGATTGGTTTTAACACTAAGCAGATATTTGCATGCAGCGTAATATAACAATAGACGTATATAAATGACAAATAAAGTAAAAGAGTAGGGATAGAGATACACCGTAATTTTTACGAGGTTCGGGATAAAAGCCCTACGTCCTCGGCCTCCGGCTTTGCAACCTTTGGACTTGATAACAACCACTATATGAGAAGAACCTCTTCAATGTTTACAAGCAAGCAACTTCCCTATAGCTAATCTCAATTAACCCTAATTGAGAACCCGATCACACAACTAAGAATTTCACAACCACTTCAATCTCCTGATTGAACGACCCAAGAGCACCTCCCAGGATTTCAAGCCAACTCAATCTCCCCGATTGAGAGACCCAAGAACACTTCCCAGGATTTCAAACCAACTCAGTCTCCCCGATTGAGAGACCCAAGAACATTTCCCAGGATTTCACTACCACTTCAATCTTCCCCGATTGAACGACCCAAGAACACTTCCCAGGATTTCAAAATGACCCCACAATAGTAGATTACAATATAGAAGCTATGATCTAATCACTTCAGATAGTATGACAATATAATAGCTGAGAGAGATGAGTGACTAGATCTATAGAAAATGATATGAAAGTGATAGCTCTATTTTTCTCTTTCTCAGATCTAGAAATTCGAATAAGAGAAGAAGAGAGAATTGTTGTGATTTGTGGTGTGTTGGATCTGTGGATCCAAGCTCCCTATTTATAGGGAATGTAAAAAATTGACGGTTGAAATAAAATAAGTAGAGCAAGAATCGATTATGTGCTCTGATACACTAGATGGCATAATCGATTCTTCTCTTAAAAAAGGAATGCATTATAATCGATTCTTTGCTTAAATTAAGGAGTGATACAATCGATTCTTTCAAAGTAAGAAAGCTTAAAATCAATTTCATAGTCCAATATATTTAGTATATAATCGATTTTAACAAATAAGGAAGGCAATGAATCGATTTCATACTCTCAAAAAGGAAGCCAAGAATCGATTCTTTAGTTTGCCCAGGAAAGGCTAGGAATCGGTTCTTTTCTTTTTAAGATGACTTGGAAATCGATTATCATATCTCATTGGGAGTTGGAAATCGATTTTACACTTTAGAAAGGAAGCAAGCAATCGATTTCATGCTTTAATGTATTAACTATATAATTGATTCTTTGCTTCAACAATATATTAGGAAATCGATTTCAAGCTTTATAATAGCTTAGGAAATCGATTTCATGCTTTAGAAAATGATAGGAATCGATTTCAAGTTTTCCACAAAATTGTTTTTAGGTTTAGGTGCCACCCTATGCATGCATGCAATTTTATAAAATATTTTTCAAAACTTATTTTGATGCATCATGCATGTTTTGAAAAATCATCTCTCGGCTTCTAAATGTCATAGACCTTAAGTGATCGGACCTTACATTTTGTCCTAAAGAAAGCGGATAAACAATTAGGTCTTCGACTTCATTGTTGCTTCTTCTGCAGGCAATTGCACTTTAGTCACTGCTCTTTTATTTAATCCCTGTTCTTTGATTTTGTCTCTGTACTTTCATTCAACTGCAACCATTAGTAGACAAGATGTAATTTGTTATCATACAAAACAAAGAGCGTTTGTCCTTAGTTCAACAAACTCCCCCTTTTTGATGATAACAAATTACATTATGCATAGGGAGGCCATAATAAAGAAACAATGGCAGAAGCTCCCCCTAAGCATAAGCATATCAAAATAAACAGCACAGCAGCAGATATTTTTCTCCCCCACATAATAACATGCATATTCTCTCCCCGTTTGTTTTCATCAAAAAGGAGGGGGGGTGAACACATAGATACATAATCATATTATAAACTTGCAAAATCACGCAACAGTATCACATAGCATAAGATAGATCAAAAACAGTTTAATGCTATGCTCCCCCTTACTTGATGATCCCTTGATTGATTGTAGAGTGCAAAAATATTAGCCAAAAGAGGTGGACCATCACAGTTTAAAAAAGATCTTATAGAAAATAAGATACCCATGAGACATGTCATACTTGGTTCAACAATATAGGTACCATATTTAACTTCAAAATATGTTGCATCAATGATCCAGCACAATAGAGAGATAACGCTTAAGAAGAACTTTGAAGCACACACACAAAAAAAACTTTTATCTCACATACGTGTCTAATACTTGATAAAAATCTTAAGTTCTTCTATATAACACATTTTCAATAGAGGTGAATAAAAACTTTACCAATCTAACCTTCACCGGTGATTCTTCCTCTATTGTTGTTATCACAAGTCACATGACTGTTGTTTCTGAGTATTAAGAACCTTTTAGCGTCTCCAGTCATGAACTTCGAGTCTCTGCTATCAAGATACCAATCCCCCATACCTTGAAGCATACACCTGCACTAAAATCAAGTAGAAAATTTTGGTACCCAATTCTCTTTGGTTCCTTGTGGGTTAGTCGTCAATGGGTTTGTTTTCACAATCCACTTTGGTTTCTCACAGGCAGGTATAAGGGTACCAAGCTCACACAATTTACGAATAGGACATCTAAGTGAGCTATGGTTCCCTTTTTGACAATAAGTGCAAGAGAAAACAGTAGGTGTATAACTTGAAGTAGCAGCTACAAAGTTTACTTTCTTACTCAAAACAGAGGAGGTGGAATTACCTTTATACCCGATACCTCTCCTATCAACATATTCATGTTGGGAGTGGAATATCTTGGTTAAGGTCATTTCACCTACCTCAAACTTTTTTATGGTTTCTTTCAAAATTTCATTTTCAACTTGACTTTTTCAAAATTTTGTTTAAGCTCAAGAAGTTCAAGGTTGACAGATTTATGTAGCTCATTCTTCAATTTAGCTACCTCATTTTCTAGAGTCTCAATTTGAGTGAGCATGCTTTTGTTGCTCTTTGTCAATTTCTTAGATTTTAACAAGAGAGCTTCATGTTCAAAATAGAGAGCTTCAAAAGCCTCACTCAAATCTTGACTACTATACATATCATCAATTAAATTATCATGCTCAAGTGAATCAGAAAGATTATGGTTATCAAGGATTACCTCAGGTGCGTCATTTTCCATATGACAAACAACATTGGCAGTTTGCTCTTCTTCATCTGCTTCACTATCAGTGCCAAGACTGTCTCATATTGTAGTCTTAGGTGTTTCACTTGCCGTGAGACAAATAGCATTTGCAATCTCCTCTTCTTCATCAGAATCACTATCAGTATCAGAATAGTTCCATGTAGCCTTCTTATCTTTCTTCTTTTGGTACTTGGATTTCTTTGAGTAGTCACCCTTTCCAAGCTTGTTGAATCTCATGAATTCTTCAAATATTTTAGCGATGTCTTCATCATCGGATTCATCATTAGACTCAACCTTTTTCCTTGCCACCTTAGGAGTTTTAGCAGCAAGAGACTTCTTCTCTTTGACTACTTCCTTTTCTTGAACTTTCTTCGCGGCCAATACCACCTCAAATGCCAGAAGTGACCCGATCAAGTCTTCTTGGGGCAGAGTGCCAATATCTTTGGCTTCAGTGATTGCACAAGTTTTTGGAAAGAACTCACTGGTCAGGGATGCAAGAATCTTCCCATTTATATCCTTTGTAGAATACTTCCTCCCCAGTGCCCTCAAGTTGTTCACTATCAGATTCAGTCTCCGGTGCATAGCTGCAACAGATTCACCTTCCTTCATTTTGAAGGCTTCATACTCAGAAGTGAGAATTCTAATTTTTGTATCCTTCACTTGGCTTGTACCGACATGTGTTGCTTCCAAACAATCCCAGATTTCTTTTGCTGTCTGACACCCTTTTACTCTTCCATATTCTTCTTCACATAGAGATAAGTGAAGAATGTTCATTGATTTAGCGTTTTGAGAGATTTTGTCTAACTCAGACCTTCTCAGCTCACTCAAATCAATGGTGTAGATATCTTCAACAGGAACTTCTTCTGCTTTGCCAGTATCTTGAATTTTTGTAGTATCTCCGTCAACAGCACCACCAGGTTTTTTAATTTTGATTTTCATCGGAATCAGTGGTCCATCAACAATAATCCTCCATAGAGTGAAGTTTATAGCCTGCACATGACACATCATTCGACTACTCCAGTAGTCATAGTTAGTCCCATCAAACAAGGGTGGCCTATAGAAGGACATCCCCTCTTTCATAAATGAATCCATTATCAAAAATAAATAAATATAATAAGATTGCGAGATGTTAAGCTCTATATGCAATTTCTAGCTACTGATACCACTTGTTGGACTATAGGATAACCTTAGAGGGGGGGTGAATAAGGTTATATGCTAATAATGAATTCTTTTCGATTTTTAGACAATGCCGGTTTAAATTAAATGCGGAAAATAGAATTTAAACTATATGCACTATCCTAAGCACACTATAGGTATGACGGATCTAGATACAGTGATATATTAAGCTAACTATGCTATGATTGGTTTTAACACTAAGCAGATATTTGCATGCAGCGTAATATAACAATAGACGTATATAAATGACAAATAAAGTAAAAGAGTAGGGATAGAGATACACCGTAATTTTTACGAGGTTCGGGATAAAAGCCCTACGTCCTCGGCCTCCGGCTTTGCAACCTTTGGACTTGATAACAACCACTATATGAGAAGAACCTCTTCAATGTTTACAAGCAAGCAACTTCCCTATAGCTAATCTCAATTAACCCTAATTGAGAACCCGAGCACACAGCTAAGGATTTGACAACCACTTCAATCTCCTGATTGAACGACCCAAGAGCACCTCCCAGGATTTCAAACCAACTCAATCTACCCGATTGAGAGACCCAATAACACTTCCCAGGATTTCAAACCAACTCAATCTCCCCGATTGAGAGACCCAAGAACATTTCCCGGGATTTCACTACCACTTCAATCTTCCCCGATTGAACGACCCAAGAACACTTCCCAGGATTTCAAAATGACCCCACAATAGTAGATTACAATATAGAAGCTATGATCTAATCACTTCAGATAGTATGACAATATAATAGCTGAGAGAGATGAGTGACTAGATCTATAGAAAATGATATGAAAGTGATAGCTTTATTTTTCTCTTTCTCAGATCTAGAAATTCGAATGAGAGAAGAAGAGAGAATTGTTGTGATTTGTGGTGTGTTGGATCTGTGGATCCAAGCTCCCTATTTATAGGGAATGTAAAAAATTGACGGTTGAAATAAAATAAGTAGAGCAAGAATCGATTATGTGCTCTGATACACTAGATGGCATAATCGATTCTTCTCTTAAAAAAGGAATGCATTGTAATCGATTCTTTGCTTAAATTAAGGAGTGAGACAATTGATTGTTTCAAAGGAAGGAAACTTAAAATCGATTTCATACTCCAATATATTTAGTATATAATCGATTTTAACAAATAAGGAAGGCAATGAATCGATTTCATACTCTCAAAACGGAAGCCAAGAATCGATTCTTTAGTTTGCTCAGGAAAGGCTAGGAATCGATTCTTTTCTTTTGAAGATGACTTGGAAATCGATTATCATATCTCATTGGGAGTTGGAAATCGATTTTACACTTTAGAAAGGAAGCAAGCAATCGATTTCATGCTTTAATGTATTAACTATATAATCGATTCTTTGCTTCAACAATATATTAGGAAATCGATTTCAAGCTTTATAATAGCTTAGGAAATCGATTTCATGCTTTAGAAAATGATAGGAATCGATTTCAAGTTTTCCACAAAATTGTTTTTAGGTTTAGGTGCCACCCTATGCATGCATGCAATTTTATAAAATATTTTTCAAAACGTATTTTGATGCATCATGCATGTTTTGAAAAATCATCTCTCGCTTCTAAATGTCATAGACCTTAAGTGATAGGACCTTACATTTTGTCCTAAAGAAAGCGGATAAACAATTAGGTCTTCGACTTCATTGTTGCTTCTTCTGCAGGCAATTGCAGTTTAGTCCCTGCTCTTTTATTTAATCCCTGTTCTTTGATTTTGTCTCTGTACTTTCATTCAACTGCAACCATTAGTAGACAAGATGTAATTTGTTATCATACAAAACAAAGAGCGTTTGTCCTTGGTTCAACACTCATGACTTCCCCTCCCCTAGTATACTAATCTACTGGGTCGTCACCCATCCTTTTGATATAACTTATATATCCACCCGCATTGGGCCGTCTATTGTATTCAATATAATTTATATATATAAACCTTAATAATCTTTGATGAAAATATTTATTCATCCCTTTTCATTCCATGTCATTCATGTTAATACCTAAACATAAATTTGATGAACATATAGTTCCACAACCTTAAACATAACCCATGTCCTCTCGCGTGTACTACTTTACGGTTTTTGAAACAATTATGACTTCCAAAAACAATTCATTTTAAACCTTGCAATCATGTTCAAAAACAGAGTATCAATGGTTCCATAACATGAGGGATGGTTGGGAAGAAGATTAGAAGAGGTTTGGAATCGAAATGAGCGACGAAACGAATTTTGGTAACCGGGAACAGAAAAACTGGCACGACCCGTGCCATACCTAGCACCACTCGTGCTGCCTGGAAATGTAATTCCAGTCAACCAGAAAGGTTGGCACGACCCGTGCTAAGGGTGGCACGACACGTGCTGCCTGTAGTAGAGTCACAATTCGCTTATTTCGTTCCGTTTCGCTTTTCCTATCGCGTCCAATCTGTAACCCAATCTTAATCCAACTTAAACACAGTCAATATTCCAGTCCAAACAAGTAACATCAATCAATTCCACAACAATCACACGACACATATTCATTAAATCGTTAAAACGACGCCGAAACGAGACATTTTTGAAAACGCATTTCTCGACTCGAATTTCATAAAAACGATATTGCATATAAGGTTCCAGCAACTAACAACAATCGAAACTCAAATATTAAAACCCTAAGCGAGTAGAACTCGCCGATTTGACGAACTCGCGAGAAATCACGTCCTCACACGAAACGATCGAACCGTAACCTCTCGAACGATCCCCGTAATCACGAACTCGCACCGAACTTGTCCGATACTCGAAACTGAACTTCTACCGCTTCCAAATTCGACACTCAACCTCTTGGAGCTACTGAAATCACCTCCAAATTCAACCTAAACACAATATGGCTTTATCAATTTGATGAAAATCACTTCTAAGGCTTCCAATGGTACATGCAATGCTTCAAGGTGCTCAAAGCTCCATTTCTTCCCTTTGAGCTTCCAAAATTCGAAAATGGTAGATGGACAAAGAGGGTGAATCAGATGATGAAATTGGTATCAAAGGAAAGAGAAAAGAAAATGGAGAAGATTGGTACCAATTTTGCTTGCATGCACCAAGTATGATGGAGAATCTCTCTTCTTCTCTCTCTTCTCCCCTTCGCCCTCCTCTCTCCCTCACTCTAAGCTTTCTGAATTTTTTCTGGTTTCTGAGTTGAATGAAGTTGGTTCAGCTGGGTAAGGCTTTAAGTGGATGGGAAATGACCAATATGCCCTCCACTTAACCCTTCACCTTAATCTACCCTTAAATAACCACTAACTCATAATTAACTTCTAAAAATTGTGATTGTGGTTTTATGGAGTTAAGGAGTATGTTTTGGTGTTGAGTAATTTGGGTTAGGGTTCGAAAGATATGGAAATGACCAAAATACCATTGGTCCCCTAATCCTCACATAATTCTATTTCTACCTCAAAACGACCACGTAATTCATACTATTAGCAACTAAATGTTGCTTTCACGCTTTTAACATGTCCATGACTCGAATTATTATTTCATCGAATAGAAATTCGCTAGTTAATTTCATAAAACGAAATTAACCGAAATTAGGGATGTTACAATCACCCCAACTTTTAAAAAATTTGTCCTCAAAATTGAACAAAACATACCTCATGAAAATAGATACGGATATCTAGCCCGCATGTCGTCCTCCAATTCCCATGTAGCTTCCTCGATGGTAAATCCATCTCATACCACTTTGACAATGGGAATTGTCCTCGTCCGAAGCGTCTTCTCGCCATGTTCCATGATGTAACTAGGATGAGGTTGAAAGGACAAATCCGGCCTAAGGTCAATCGTCTCGAAACTCAACGGCTGACTCAGATCAGAAATGTATTTCCTTAGCTGAGACACATGGAATACATCATGAAGATTGGACAAAACTGGAGGTAAGGCAATACGGTAAGCTACTAGCCCAATTCGCTCGATAATTTGGAAGGGTCCAATATACCGATGACTGAGTTTCTTCGCCCGCAATGCTCTACCCGTACCAATTGTTGGAGAAACTCTCAAAAACACATGATCACCAGACTCAAACTCTAGTGGTCTTCTTCTCTTGTCTGAATAACTCTTCTGCCTACACTGGGCAGCCTTCATTCTTTCTCTGATTTGCCGGATCTTTTCGGTTGTCTCAAGAACCAATTCGGGTCCTAATAACCGATCTTCACCGACATCCCACCAACATAGTGGCGTTCTGCACTTCCTCCCATACAGGGCTTCAAATGGAGCCATTCCGATACTGGAATGATAGCTGTTGTTATAAGCAAATTCCACCAATGGAAGGTGATCCTCCCATTTTCTTCCGTTATCAAGCACACAAGCCCGAAGCATATCTTCTAAAGTCTGAATAGTCCTTTCCGCCTGACCATCTGCCTGCGGATGATAAGCGGTACTAACAAACACTTTTGTTCCCAAAGCTTGGTTTAAAGCTTTCCAAAATCGAGAAGTGAACTTTGGATCGCGATCTGACACAATACTTGTAGGAACTCCATGCAACCTTACTATACTCTTCAGATATTTCTCTACTAACTGGGAAACCTTATTATTCGAACGAACAGGAATAAAATGAGCTGATTTGGTTAGACGATCCACAACAACCCAGATGGAATCGTTACCGGCTTGGGACCTTGGCAATCCCATGACAAAGTCCATAGAAATATCTTCCCACTTCCATACTGGAACTTTCAACGGCTGCAACTGACCAGCAGGCTTCTGGTGCTCTGCCTTAACCCTTTGACAAGTTAGGCATCGAGACACAAATTCTGCAATTTCTTTTCATCCCTGGTCACCAGTACATCTGTTTCAAATCCCGATACATCTTAGTAGATCCAGGATGTATGGAATACTGACTCCGATGTGCTTCCTCCAACACTTGTCTTTTCACGTCATCATCCTTCGGCACACAAATTCTACCATCGAAGCAAATAATTCCATCACTATCTTCGGTAAAATTTGGTAACCCTCTTTGAGCTTGCAACTCTACATCAATTTCTTGAGTTGAGCGAATCAAATTTCTCAATAAACTCGAAATCTGGATATGACTCAACACTAATCGATTCTTCCATTGCTTCACATTCAACTTTAAGTCTCTAAAAGACTCTAGCAGCTTCATCTCATGCATCATTAACTGCCGTGTGAACAGATTTCCTACTCAACGCATCAGCTACAACATTGGCCTTCCCGGGATGATACTTCAACTTGAAGTCATAATCCTTCAGAAATTCAACTCATCTTCTTTGCCTATTATTCAGCTCCTTTTGGTCAAACAGATACTTAAGGCTCTTGTGATCGCTAAAGACGTCGAAACGAGAACCGTATAGGTAATATCTCCAAATCTTTAGAGCATACACAATTGCTGCTAATTCTAAGTCATGAGTTGGGTAATTCTCTTCATGAGGCTTCAACTGTCTGGAGGCATAAGCAACCACTTGTTGATTCTGCATTAAGACACACTCTAAACCCTTCCCAGAGGCATCACTGTAAATTTGGAATCCCAGTGACGGATCTGGAAGAATTAGGATCGGGGCAGATGTCAACCTACTTTTCAACTCTTGAAAACTTTCCTCACAATCGGAACTCCATTCAAACGGCTGACCCTTGCGAGTTAACCGAGTAAGTGGAAGAACTAACCGTGAGAATCCTTCAATAAACCTTCGATAGTAGCCAGCTAGACCTAAGAAACTTCTTATTTCGGTCACAGACGTTGGTTGTTCCCAATTCAACACTGCTTCTATTTTGCTAGGATCCACTGCGACTCCCGACTGAGATATCACATGACCCAGAAACTTTATTTCAGGCATCCAGAAATCACATTTCGAGGGCTTTGCATACAACTTCTTCTCTCGGAGTACATTCAGAACAATTCGGAGATGCTGAACATGCTCCTCAATGGTCTTCGAGTACACCAAGATATCATCGATGAATACCACTACAAACTGATCCAGGTACGGGTGGAAGACTCTATTCATATAATCCATGAATATCGCGGGAGCATTATTTAGACCGAAGGGCATTACTACAAACTCGTAATGTCCATACCGAGTACGGAAAGCTGTCTTCGAAAGCTGTCTTCGGAATATCTAAGGCTCTCACTTTTATCTGATGATAACCCGACCTTAGATCAATTTTTGAAAATACTGCAGCACCTTGTAGTTGATCGAGCAAATCGTCTATCCTTGGTAGAGGATACTTATTCTTGATAGTCACCTTGTTCAATTGGCGGTAATCAATACACAATCGCATGCTCCCGTCCTTCTTTTTGACAAGCAATACTGGAGCACCCCATGGCGAAGCACTAGGCCTAATAAACTTCTTTGATATCAACTCTTCCAGTTGAGACTTTAATTCCTTTAATTCTAAAGGAGACATTCTATATAGAGCAATAGATATTGGCCCTGTGCCTCGAACCAACTCTATTGAGAATTCTACCTCACGATCTGGAGGTAAAGAGGAAACTTCGTTCGAAAAAACATCCAGAAATTCATTTACAACTTGGACAGAGGACAAATCTAAACCAGTTTCAGTCGATGCAGACAACATAATAACATAAGCTTCCGCACCTTGAAATAGAGATTGATTTGCCGACGTGAAAGAGATAATTGTTTCAGGATTTGACTTTGGTAGTTCAACTGATTCTGAAGCGAAACTGACAGTCCGATTGAAACAGTCGATGGTGACATGATTTGCTGTCATCCAGTTCATACCCAAAACGATTTCCATTCCTCTCATAGGTAAACAAATAAAGTCTATAACAAAGTTTCTGTCTCCTATGACCAGAAGACAACTCTGACATAAAGACTGGGTCTGGACGCGACCCTTGGCGACAGTTAAAATAGTTATTGGTTCGGATAGTGGGGATAAGGCTAATCCCAACCTCTCAACACATGCTTGAGAAATAAAACAATGAGTAGCACCTGAATCATATAATATACTGACGGAGTTATTGAAAAGAGATCCCGTACCCCTCAGTAGATTATCTGATGACTTGACCTTCTCATCATCCAAAGTGTAGATTCTTCCTTGAGTAGTTCCTACACGATCATCATCACGCTTCTTCCTTGCAGGGCATTGGGTAGCATAATGGCCCTCTTTCTTGCAGTAGTAACAGGTGTTAGATCCAACTTGGCATTCACCACGGTGAGGCCTACCACATTTCGAACAAGTACTGAACTTTGAGGAATCTGATGACTGAGCTTGTTTTCCTTTGTTGAAGTTACCCTTTGGTTTTGCCTGCGGGGTTGATGATTCGGCCACCTTCTTCTTTCCTTTCCAATGCTCTCTCTTCTCTTCATACATTCTGTTGAGATCTGCTTTGGCAACATAGGCCTGTTGCACCAAAGTAGCATAGCTGGTCATAGCATAAGAGCTAAGACCTTGGGCAACATCAGTACGGAGACCTGCCCTATACATCTGCATCTTCCATTCATCATTCGGAGCATACCTTGCTAACTGATAGAATTGAGACAACTTCTCAAACTTGGCGGTGAATTCACTCACCGTCATATAACCTTGCCTAAGATTGACAAATTCTGTTTGCTCACTTAGCTTCATCACCGGAGGAAAGAAATGTCCAATAAACAATTCCATGAAGTTGAACCAGGTTGTAGGAGTTTCCTGATTCACCATCAATTCATGAGCATTGGTCCACCAGGTTTGGGCTTCCTCTTCTAGCATATGAGCTGCAAAGAGTACCTTTTCTTCTTTGCTGCATTGCAGAGTCCTGAAAATTTTCTCCATAGATTCCAACCAGTAATGGGATACCATCGCATCCGGTCCTCCCTTGAAACTTGGGGGATTCATCTTTTGAAAACGGAAATAGGCTCTATTCGGATCTTCCGGAGGAGGCTGTTGAACATTAGGCTGCTGCTGATTCATTTGCTGCTGATGCATTTGCATCATGTCCTGCATCATTTTTGTTGATTCTCAATCACATTCTGCATCCACTCCTGATGAGGGTCAATGGGTGGGTTTCTCCTACCTCTTCCAGCCATAATTCTCCGAAATATGCACAAAGTATTAAGTTGATCAGGCTCAATGTCTAATAGCATACTAAGAAGAATCAGACTTAGAAGACGTAACAGACTCTTAACCTCTAAGTCCGACTAGATCGAACCGCTCTGATACCAAAAGGTAACACCCTAATATTTCTATCAAGTAGAAATGCTAAGATGCACGAAATGGCGTGCATCAGAGTAATATTTCCTGTTTAGATATTGAACACAACTAAAATTTTTCTCGATGATTAACATCAACAGTCTTACATTCCATAACTTAATTAAAAACCGTATAGGGTCCATGTCTGACAATAACCTTATAACCTAGTGTTCAATACCATCACAAGAAAAAGCGGAAACGATTACATAACTTAAACAAATTCAAGTCATACTATCGAGTTACAAGGACAACAAGGGAACTCAATATCAAAGATAAAAGAACCAAGTCTTCTAACTTCTCCTCTAGCACGTCACCTACTCATGCCTCGACGCTTTCTTCTTTCCCTGTTTCTCTGTAAAACAACAACATATAATGGGTGAGATAAACATTATCTCAGTGAGTCCTACCGTAACCCCTCATAATAACTCTCGGTCCATTTATTTCCTTTTCCTTTCTTTAATCGTAGTCCATATAGGGCCTACGTGTATATGTCTTTTCCTTTCATGCCATAGCCATCTTCGGTAATGACCACGCCTTTACCGTCGAACCTCTCCACTAGTTTACACTAGCTTCAAACCTCTGAAGCCTAGGTTCTGGGGCTCATCACTTCCCCTCCCCTAGTGTACTAATCTACTGGGTCGTCACCCATCCTCTGATATATATATATATATATATATCTTAACCTTGAAAGAACATTTAGTTCCATTACCTTTAAATAATTAATTGAACATTTAGTTCCATGACCTTTATACATGACCCATGCCCACTCGCGTGCACTACTATTCGGTTTTTGAAACATTTATAGATTTGAAGATAATTTCCAAAACCATCTTTGAACATGTCAAAAACAATGTCTTAAAAGTGAAAATTCATCACAAAGGGTTGAAAAGGAGATTAGAAGAGGTTTGGAATCAAAAGGAGCGACGAAACGAGAATTCGGTGTCCGGTGACAGAAGCTCACGCACGGTCCGTGTGCCCTAGGCGCACGACCCGTGCGCACTGAACCTTCTTTAAAAATGATTTGCGAACATGGCGCACGATCCGTATGCCCTAGGCGCACGATTCGTGCACTTCTGTCTGTGCACCATCTACTATCTATATATACCATTTACCCACTACCAAAATTACAATTTTATCCTTTTCACTTTTTCACTTTTTCAAACTTTTTCACTTTTTCACTCTCTCACACACTTTTTCACTCTCCCTCACTTTTTACTCTCTTCTCCTATTTCTTTTTCCAAATCTCTCATTTCTCTATTTTTCATATTTTTTCACTCTCTCTCACACACTTTTTCACTCTCTTCTCCTCCTTCTTCCTCTAATTCTCCCATTTCTCTATTTTTCACAATATACCTACTTTAATTTAATCTACATGTCACCTTCATTTTTCCTCTTTACTATTTTAAAATTTTCAAATTTTGACAAAATTTTAATATTTGTTTTAGGCTAATTAAATCTGTTAACTTTAAAATTGTCTTGATTTTCACGGGATAAAGTTCTAACTAATTAAATTTTGTCTGAGTCCATACATTACCCACTACCAAAATATCAATCTTATCATTTTTCCAACTAAGCAATTGGAGTATATTTAGGTAATTTTATTTTTTCACTTTTTCAAACTTTTTTACTCTCACACACTTTTTCAAACTTACCATTTACCTATTACCAAAATATCAATCGTATGCTTTTCCCAACTAAATAATTAGAGTACAATCAATTAATTAAAAAAATTATTCATTTTTATAATTTACACAAACTACTCAAACCTACTTTTTTTAAACTTTTTCCCACAACTATTTAAAAAAATTATTCATTTTTATAATTTACTCAAACTACTAAAATTACTAAAATCAATTAAAATGAGTAAAATCAATTAATTTTTTCATAAAAAATAAAATCAATCAATTTAATCACTACAAAAAATGAATAATTAACTATTTTATAATTACTAAAAAGGAGTAAAATGCCAACGGGAGTGTCAACGAGAGCGAGAGTGCCAACGGGACAGCCAACATGAGTGCCAACGGGAGTGGCAACGAGAGTGCCAACGGGATGCCAACAGGAGGACCAACGAGGATGCAAACGGGAGGGGCAACGGGGATCTACTATCTATCTATACCATTTACCCACTACCAAATAACTATTTTATAATTACTAAAAAGGAGTAAAATGCCAACGGGAGTGGCAACGAGAGCGAGAGTGCCAACGGGACTGCCAACATGAGTTCCAACGGGTGTGGCAACGAGAGTGCCAATGGGAGTGCCAATAGGAGGACCAACGAGGATGCAAATGGGAGGGGCAACGGGGATGCATATTTTACCTCTAATGTCCAAATACAATATTATGGATCAATGTAGTTCTGATTGTCAACGGGGATGCATATTCCACTTTGAATTTCAAATCATACATTTTGGACATTGTTCACAACTTATCAATATCTTCCAAATTACTATTATGACTTCATGGTAATACACCGACCATACAGTATCACCCGTGCGTATGCACGGGTAAAAAACTAGTTTCATTCTGCTTTTCTCATTTTCGCAATTCTGTTCGAGTCCAATCTGTATTCCGATCAATATCCAACGAAAACATAAACAATATCAAGCAATATTCCAGTCAATCCAGTCCATACAATCACATATAAAATTCGATAAAGACCGTAAAACATTATTTTTCCAAAAACGGTTTTCGACTCTTAAAACTTTTCGAAACGAATTACACTTCAAAACCGATTATATGACAATCATTTCAGAAATACAAAATGATCCTAAGCGTGAGTAGAACTCACCGATCGTGATGAAAATCACGAAGCACCAAGACTTCTCGTAGTTCAACCGATCTGAAACCTCACGAACTCGATTCTAACGCGTCAAAGACTTCAAAACCGTATCCACTCACTAGGAATTTCGAACACAGCAACTTGGATACTTTGATCCCTCCTCAAATTCGCAATGTAGCTAGCTTATGAGCTCTAAGATTGAACCTTGTACTTCACACACCACCTACAAGCTTCCATAGATAACATGCAAGGCAAACTTCAAGGTTTGGCTATGGTTGAGCTCCAAATTCAAAAATGGTAGAATGAAATAGGGGAAGATTCAACTGCTGAAATTGGTATCATTGGAAAGAGTTTGAAAAACTAAAAAGAATGGTATCAAGATCACTTACATGCATTAGGATTTGAGCTTGTTGCCCTTCTTCCCTTCTCCCTCACTCTCTCGAGTTCTATCTTTCTCCCTCTCTCTATTCCAATTCTGTTTTTTAGAAAAATGAGGACTGTTTTGGAGAGTTGCTGTTTCAGCTGGGGTTAAAATGAGGGTAAAAGGACCAAAATGCCCTCCACTTAGCTCCTCACCTTAATTTACCCTTAAATAACCACTAACTCAGAATTAGCTTCTAAAAATTGTGATTAGGGTCTTATGGAGTTAAGGAGTATGTTTTGGTGTTGAGTAATTTGGGTTAGGGTTCGAAAGATGTGGAAATGACCAAAATACTCTTGGTCCCCTAATCCTCACATAATTCTATTTCTACCTCAAAACGATCACGTAATTCATACTATTAGCAACTAAATGTTGCTTTCACGCTTTTAACATGTTCAAGACTTGAATTATTATTTTATCGAATAACAATTCGCTAGTTAATTTCTCAAAACGAAATTAACCGAAATTAGAGATGTTACAGTGGATAAAACGTATATTTGCCGGAACGAAAAATAAAATTTTATTTTTACAGAGACTAAACTGGATAAAACGTTTATTTACAAGAACGGAAAACAAAATTTTATTTTATGAAGACTAAACTGGATCAAACGTATAATTACAAAGACTAAACATATTTTTTTTCATATCTAAACATATATTTAAACCTTACTATTATTAATGTCTTAGGTAGTACTAAATTGGTGGAGTTAGTTAATAAGTGAAATTGAAAATTTGTAATTCATATATTAGAATAAATTATCCCCTCACCCTAAAAATTTTGTAACCAAAAAAGAATAAATTATATTTAGTACTAATGCTCATATATACGAAGTCTCCTTTACTAGTATAATTTTGTAGTATGTAGTATCATATTTAAAAAAATTCTCATATAGTATTTTGTCTCATCGACTAATTTTTGTAAACATTACTATATTCTAAATTTGATAATAATATTTAAAGTTATAGTAATATTATATTTCAAGTATTTTTAAAATTGATAATAATAATTAATAGTATGATTGTTCGATT
Organism: Astragalus membranaceus; assembly: GCA_039519185.1. Classification (NCBI taxonomy): domain Eukaryota; kingdom Viridiplantae; phylum Streptophyta; class Magnoliopsida; order Fabales; family Fabaceae; genus Astragalus; species Astragalus membranaceus. Next base: position 132,197,924 of record CM076850.1, read on the forward strand.
TTAATATTTTTTTAGAATGTCTAGGAAATTTTATATAGGGCACAATTAAAATTAATCGAATTATTGTTCCTGAAACGATAAATCAACAAAGAGCCAGTAGCCAATTCCAGAGAAATCGAAAAAAGACAAACAGAATCGAAATTGCACAAATAACGAATAACCGAAAAACAGAATTTAAATGCGAAACCGAAAAATTAAAAGAAAGCGACAATAACGAAATGAAAAACAGAGAAAAGGGAGAGGAGGAAGAACACAAGAATTTGGTAACCCAGTTCGGATTTCTCCTACATCTGGGGGTCAGAATCCGAGCAATGATTCCACTATGAATTAATGATGATTACACACAGAATTTGTTCTTCGCGAAACGACTACAAGAATAAAGGAGCGCAGAAGATAGAATGAGAACACGCTGGACTTGCGAAACTGGCTTTCTGCGTAAAGCTTCTGATTCTTCGCGTTCTGTTACTGTTCTTGCGTTCTTCGTTTCTTGCTCTGTGCGCCTGTTATTCACGTTCAGCGAACCTTCACGTTCTGTTTCTTTGTGTAATTCTGTTTTCTCTGTTCCGCGAATCTCAAATGATTAATTCGGCGCAAATCAATATATATATGAATTCTGTTTTGATGCTGCCATTTATTGCGAATGAATGATCCAGCCCACAAGAAAAAAAAACAACAGCGAGGCCCAAAATCCTTTTTAATTATTTGCACCTCCAAGCTTTATTTGCACCATACACCACAAATCTTCACCTTGGTGCAAACTCCGTCATAGTAGAAATAACTTCAACTCGAATTCAAAGACCAAGACATCACTTACTTGATGTCAACACCAAGCAATTCTAGGCAATGCCTAAACTTACTCACGGGAACCGGTTTGGTGAGCATATCTGCGGGGTTCTCACTTGTGTGAACCTTGACAATTTCGACTTTCTCTTTCTCCACAATGCCCCTAACAAAATGGAACCTAACATCTATGTGTTTGGTTCTCTCATGGTACATTTGGTTTTTGCTCAAGTGAATAGCACTTTGGCTATCACAAGATATACATACAAGATCCTCACTTATGCCAAGTTCACTCACCAAACCTTTGATCCACAATCCCTCCTTGATTGCTTCGGTGAGAGCAACATACTCCGCTTCGATAGTTGATAACGCCACAATGTGTTGTAGGCTCGCTTTCCAACTAATAGTATTTCCATACAAGGTAAACACATATCCGGACAACGATCTTCTTTTGTCAAGATCGTTAGCATAGTCGGAGTCTACGAAACCATGAACCGCCTTTGCATCTTCTTCACCCTTTCCATACACCAAACCAACCTTTGTTGCCCCTTTCAAGTACCTCAGAACCCATTTGACCGCTTGCTAGTGATACTTGCCTGGATTTCCCATGAACCTGCTTGTCACACTCATTGCTTGAGCTACATCCGGTCTACAACAAATCATAGAATACATTATGCTACCAATTGCATTGGCATATGGAATTGCCTTCATGTATTCTTTGTCCTCCTTATTTGTAGGAGCTTGAGTGCTAGATAACTTGAAGTGTGGTGCTGGGGGCAAAGAGGTAGTCTTAGCATCACACATGTTGAACCTATTGACCACTTTATTCAAGTAACTCTCTTGAGATATGACTAGCTTCCTTTTATCCCGGTGCCTTGTTATCTCCATACCTAGAATCCTCTTAGCCGGACCAAGATCCTTCATATCAAACTCACTTTTAAGTTGATTCTTCAATTTTACAATAGGAGTCATACTCTTGCTTGCAAGCAACATATCATCAACGTACAATAACAAGTAGATACCATTATTATGAGATAGATGTTTGAAGTAAATGCAACAATCAAATTTACTTTTAACATATTTATTCTTTGTCATGAAAGAATCAAACCTTAAGTACCATTGTCTAGGAGATTGTTTGAGTCCATATAAAGACTTCTTTAGATGACACACCCAATCTTCTTTCCCTTTGGCTTCAAAACCTTCCGGTTGTTGCATTAAGATACTTTCCTTCAAGTCTCCATGGAGAAATGCGTTTTTTACATCCATTTGCTCCAATTCCATGTCATGGTGAGCAACCATAGACAAGATGATTCTAATATAGGAATGTTTAACTACCGGTGAAAAAATTTCGTTGTAATCCAAACCTTCCTTTTGAGTGTATCCCTTTGCAACCAACCTTGCCTTGAACCTTGATTCTTCAATTCCCGGAATTCTCTCCTTTCTCTTGAATATCCACTTGCTACCTACCACCCTAGCTCCTTTTGGCTTAGGAACTAGTTCCCATGTGTTGTTCTTATCCAAAGAATTTATTTCTTCGGTCATGGCAACAACCCATTTATCACTATGCTTGTGATTAATAGCTTCATTGTAGTTCATTGGTTCTTCATTAATAACCTCTTACGCGGTATAGAGAGCACAACTTACCATATCTGCATAGCCAAACCGTTGGGGAGGTTTCACCACCCTTTTGCTTCTATTTTTGACTAAGTTGTAATCAGTGAGATCTTGATCACTGTCTTCACCATCTGTTTGATGTCCCGGATCCGGCTCCACTACCTCTTGAGTTTGGGGTGGGTCATTGTTAGTGGCTTCATGCTCCACCTCAAGCTCAAAACTCTCTAACTCTTGCTTGTCTTCAACTAGCTCTTGATTGTCTCTAGTCCCCTTGAACAATTCTGCTTCTTGGAACTTCACATCTCTACTAATGATGCACTTTTTGTCTTCTTGGCTCCATATCCTATAGCCTTTCACACCTGCAGGATAACCAACAAAATACCCTTTTCTTGACCTAGGGCTTAGCTTTCGTTCATTCACATGATAATAAGCAACACAACCAAAAACTTTCAAATGATCATAACTAGGAGTCCTATCTAACCAAATTTCTTGAGGTGTTTTTAGTTTGATAGCGGTGGAGGGGCTCAAATTAATCAAATAACACGTCGTATAGACGGCCTCGCCCCAAAATTTAATAGGCATCCGAGAATTGGAGAGAAGGCACCTCATTCTCTCCAATATGGTCCTATTCATCCA